>CALYLW010000285.1:789298-836798 GCA_944989445.1 Ampullaceana balthica | reverse complement strand
AGATAGATAGATAGATACATAGATTACGTGGCTGAAACATGTGTACGTTTTATATTTGAGCCACTGTTCGTTCACTCGAGAAGATTGCATCTGCGATTCTCGCTGGTGCCTCGGCTGCAGGGCCGGGCTCGGGCCACTGCAACCTATGCGGGCCGCAGTGGGCCCCGCGCTAATCATAGATGTAAATTTTAACTTATTATCCTTATCCCTTCACAGGCTGGGCCCCGAGCAATCCGTTTCGCACTGGGCCCCGAAATTGTTAAGGTTGGCCGCGCTCGGGTGCCATCTTGACTTTAGCCATCTGGTGGAAACAACAGTGTGAGGACTACTGCATGGTACGGATGAACGGCTTCGACCCCCACACCCCGGGGGGTAAACCAGTACAGCGCACAGCCGTCTGCTACCTACAGGCGGCTACCACATTAGTTCTCGTGTACACCTATATTTCAAACCGGTGGCAGCTGCGACATGCATTACGGGGCCTTCTACTACTGATCCGTATTGACCGAGCCAACAGCGAGGGTCCTTTGAGTAAATATGAATTAGTGACGGTCTGTATGTGTGTGTGTGTGTGTGTGGAGTGAGTGGTTGTGTTTGTGGGGAGAAGTGATATGTGAGGTGTGTGTGTGTGGCTGAGGTGGTTGAAAAGGGGGGGGGGAGGTTTGGGTCATGATTAACCATGTACCAAACAGAGCGCAGTAGGGTGGCTCCGGGTCACGGTGACCTTGTTCACATCGTTCTAGTCTTTTCTTTTGGTACAAATATAACAAGGTCATTAACTACGGGTGTACTTGACTTGGATGTGTACGTGAGGTCTTTAACCACGGGTGTACTTGACTTGGATGTGTACGTGAGGTCTTTAACCACGGGTGTACTTGACTTGGATGTGTACGTGAGGTCTTTAACCACGGGTGTACATGACTTGGATGTGTACGTGATGTCTTTAACCACGGGTGTACTTGACTTGGATGTGTACGCGAGCAATGTGTTGGTGCTTAAAGTGTTCATCTTTTGGCCAAACAGATAGATGTTCTACAAAACAGGGTATGTATGGGCCTGACAAGAGGTCACAGAAAAACGAACGGTGCGGCAAAGAGCCTTGCTCGACGAACAAATAGACAAAAAACACATGAAACTAAACCAATGAAATGAAAATTTAGCCAACGGTGTAATCCAAAGCCAAAAAGACCAATAGGAAGAAGAGAGTAGTGCAGAGGTTGTATACCTAAGGACAGAGTGGCCCATACATGCCCCGTGGTTAACCGACAAAACGGCCCCGGACAAACGGCCCCGACAAAACGGCCCCGGGCTAATAGATGGGCTAAAAGTAAAATGTCCGATCAAATATTAAATTCGTATTTTTACTCACCTATTCAGTTTCAGGTTTTGCTAATAATAAACAATAATAATGACATCGCAATAGTGAATTTAATAGCCTGTACGCGAAATGGTACCAATCGCGGCTGTTTGTTGACAAGAAACAATAACATCACAAGATATAATTTTACAATTTTACCACTTTATTTAAGGGTGAAGAGTTGACAAAAGCTCAAAATGAAAGAAAAAAAAATAAAGCTTTTGTTAAAAAAGGTTAGAAATTTGTCTGGGGCCGTTTTGAGCGGTGCCGTTTTGTCGGGTTACCATGCCCTGTTTATATAACATATATCAATACATCCATCTATAAGTATAAGCCCGATTACTGTCTCGCCCATAATGTGTTCTTTTCATCTTTTAGCCATGTCTTCATCACCATACATATCTACAATTGTATCCCACACACATATATTATGATTATATCCAGTGGGGGTCATTAACCGAATTCTTAATGCCCCGAAGGCACGTACAAGCCACAGCTGAAAGCTACGCTGAGAAAACACGTACAGCAGACTTAAGAGGATCGCAGTGGAGAGACACACTCAAAGTTAAAAAAAATAATGTAGTCGTAGGTGTCTTCTATATGACTGGCTGTGGATCAAAGTCACCTACAAACGCCAGTCACAGATGACTTAAATCAATCTGTGCACGGCCATGACGTCATTTCACCGCGAGGTCACCGAGGGCTGGCATGCCTTCCAGATCCGAACTCCCCTTAACCCCCTCCCCCCCCCTCCGAAACCCGAATGACCAGCACCGACCATCGCTGGCCTTCTGTTTGAACCGATCCTCTCGGCTGCGACCAGGAAGTGACGTCATATATAGCCTGACACGGTTGACGGCGTCAACCCTCCCCCCTCCCCCCCCCCAACAGTCACTCCATCCCGGTGGTTTGTTGTAGAACAAGTTGTGCCGTTGTGGTGCTACGTGTTCAAATGTTGGTTCAACACTGCGGACCCGCACAGAGCAGGAAGTGTGTGTGCGTGTGGGAGGGGGTAACCTTTCTCATTAGTTTACTGCACACAAATTTCTCATGTTGACATTAGATGACATAAGATTGGTTGATGTAACTGGCAGGCCGTCTTAAGTAGCACAGTACATGGCAGATGCACCAAATAAGAAATGTAAAGTAGCACAGTGTGGTAGGTAGATGCACCGAATAAGTCGTCTAAAGTAGCATATAATAGTAAATGCACCCGCAGCAAGCCATCTAAAGTTGAATATATATTCTGAATGTATTGTAAGTGCAAAGTGTCAAGAAACTTTAAAAGAATATCATTATTGACCGTATTCATTTGTCGAAAGGGCTGGAGCGGTTACTAAAAACCTGCCGATGGTTCTTAAATTATGGCCAACAATGGTACGCCAGGGTATATGGGCGCCACTTATGCTAATAGGAGTTTAGCATTACTAATATTTTCCCCTCTATTTAACGCAATTTCCCCATGTGACAAATTGCGTTTATATAATATTTGAAATGTCTGTCCTGTCTCATCGGGTCTTTTGCAAACATATTAAGGAGGTCCCAATGATGTGCTCAGGCTAAAAAAAAATACTGAAAAGGTATAACGGATTACCGGGAAAATAAATAGAACATTTGAAAAAAATATCAGCATTTTGTAAATTTCTGGCCAACCAGAACATCTATCGGGTTGAAACAAACGCCAAACGGTAGCTAATAATATTTAGAACAATGTTTGAAAAGGAATTTTTGAAAAAATCTCTTTTCGTTCGACTTCTGTAATTTTAGCAGCAATTTGTAGATATCAATTGTTTTGTTTACTTTCAGAATTACTGATTTCAAATGACATTTAATGTTATCTAGAATGATTCCCTTGAATAAAAAAAAAGTCGGAAATACCTTGTTGGAAATTGCGTTTAAATACTCATTCGAGTTTTGTATTACTTGTTTCACTATTTGACATCTTTCAACTGAAATTACCACAACGGGGGTCTCATATTGGCCCCAGACATTTCACTGGGAATTCACGTACAATGTGGTCACGTGTTCTCGACCAGCTGCACCGACATCCGCCTACAACCATCTCCGCCCCCACACCCCCACATCCATATATAATTCTAGGTTTGACAAAAACTCTCTTTTGTATACACCACTGCCTCGAATAATTGCTCTATAAAAATAAAAATAAATAACAATAATGTTTAGGGTTGCGGAAATTAACGATTAAATAAACGTTAAAATTTTTAATCGATTAAAATTAATTTGATCGATTAAAATTGAAGAACATATTAAATATTTTTTTACAATTCATTAATAATTTATATTTTTTGTTACCTACATACTTTTCCCTCGGATTATTATTATTTATTTAGACGTGCATGCGTTAACAAAAAAAGTTTTTCTTCCTTATTTCTTGAATAGCAGAACGGATTTGCTGTGTTACGTCACAAAATTTGGGGGGGGGGCATGGAATTACCTCGACTTAACCGCTTTCGTGAAATAATGAATCGCAACTTAACGGGATCTATATATACGTTATAAAAAAATATAATTAATCTGAATTAATCGATTAATCGATTTTCCCCCGATTAATCGAACAAAATTGTTTTAATCAGCACCATCCCCAAATAATGTTTTGACGCCGCCACTGCCATTGCTGCAGATACAGGTGTAGCGCTAGGCCGTGAAAGTCAATTAAACCTTTGAGCGCTGTGTACTATGTACCACACTACAATCAGATGTTGTAGATCATGTGTATAGTATAGCAGGAAGAGCCGACATTCAAGTGAGTTTTTTAAAAAAATCACCGTACTATCAAGGGACAAAGACCACTGTGATCCAAAACGTTAAATATCATTGGGATATGAATTGTTAAAAGTTAATCACCTATTACGTTTTAAATACCAGGTACCCTTAAGGGATATTTACCTCTTTTTGCAATGAAGTGCTAACTGTCAGTGTATCCATCAAGTGCCTAACAGCAATATGCCGTCGAGTGCTAAATACAACTTTGCCGTCACGTGGTGAATTTACTGTTGGGTTAGGATGATGAGGGGGCACGGTGGTCGAGTGGCATGCGCGCTCGGCTGGCGTACCGATGGTCACGGGTTCAAATCCCATTTATGTGCATATTAACGAAAAATCGCCATATTCTATAGGGTTAGTATAATGATTGAAAATAAGGGATTATAATTATATTTTCTGTCCTTTCTTGATAATTTCTGTGGACCGGCAGCGGATGGCCCACGGACCGGCACCGGTCCGCGGATCACCACTTTGAGAAGCACTGATCTATAGTACTTTATTATATCACACAATTTTTAAGAATAAATTGAAAAGCAATCGATTGCGATTTTATTCTTCATGCCAGTAATCTCTAATGTCGACGCCTGGTACAAACTACATACAAAACAAAATGTACATACACGTATATATGAAATTTAATTATTCAAGCACAAGTTTTTGTGATATATTCATTTGTCTCCCCCCCCCACCCCCCGTAAAGTAGAGACCCAAAACTTCAAGATGAAGGTGCCTTCATATGTAATTCCAACTGCTAGCGCGTATCAGAATCTACGGTCTACAGCGCTCTGTTTCGTGCTTCTGCTTTGTTTCTGTTTTTCTTTAGAGCGAAACCGAGACATTCCTTCTATTATTATTCCTCCCTAATACTACTTCTACTCCCATCTACCGCACGTTCATACTAAATGGCTGTGATTTCATAGCTATTCACACCCCCCCTCTCTCACCCTTCCTTGCAGCTAACTACCAATCGTCATAATCCATGTATCGTCTATACTTATCCTCCCCTACCCTCACCCGTGGTGCCACCCTGCTGGTGGTGGCGCCCGGGAGGTGAACGTTAACTCAAGAAGTCTGTCATTGACATCCGGGCGCCTGTCATTTGCACTGACGCGTATGTCATTTGTTAGCACTAAGTCTCGGTGATGCCCGCGGACGCGCCGGTCTCCCCTAACGAGTACTTTGCAACAATCGCACCGCTGATCTCATCCGCTACTAACTACTGTAATTTGGACCTAAAGACGCACGCGGGTCGCCGGGGGTGAGCTCAACCAAATCAAACGTCGCGCCCAGTCAATAACACTTCACAGATAGGCAAGTTAATCGTAAGAGGGGAATGGGGATGAAGAGGTGGGGGTTTCGGGGGGGGGGAGTAATTGCTACCTTCCAGAAAGTGGTTTTATTTTATATCACACACGCGGGCGGCAATTAAACAATGAAGAGCAGCGGAGTCAGTGATTGCTGTGTCGAAACTGTCATTGGTCGGACCCCTGCGGTGTTGGTGATCGACTTCGACGTTTTGAGGAGAGTCGAGTGTTGGGTCATAGTTGAAGGGCTGGGGTTCAAATCCGATAAGGCGATGCGCCACCCGGGGAGATGTGTGTGTGTGTGTGTTTGTTTGTGTGTTTGAAATGGCAGTCGAAGAAATTGGGAATGTGGGGAAATGATGTCAGATAATTGGGCCCCAGGGGGGGGGGACGACAATAAGTTGTTGAAGCAATTGAGTTATAAGAATAAATACGAAAGCTTCAAAAGTTTTAGGTATCGGTGTTAATGTACATTACACGACTAATATGTGTACATATATATACACACATAAAGGTATGTATCACAACAATGTACTTGTAAGGATTTCTTGAAAAGACCCAGCCCTCGATGCCAAGCTCGGGTTTTGGCTAGTTACATAATCGTTTAACGTTATATAATGTACTTACTGTAACGTGTTGAGTTATCCAGCAGCTTGTGCAAGAGTTGGCGTCGATCAATAACCTGTGAGGATCCGACGAGGGTTTCAATCAATCTGCAAAAGTGAAACAATCAGCTGTTATCGTCAACCGAGACAATTATTTTTAAGACAATAACATACTATTGTAAGACAATCACCTATTATTGAGAGTAGCGCTGGAAGATCGCTGTCGCCCACTCACACACACACACACAACGATATTTTCTCACCGCTACCACGAATAATGGCGCGCTCATCTCCAGGAACAAGTTAACGTCACGAAAGCGTTCCCTAAGCCGTCTCATATTATTCTATATTAAAAGACTTCACTCACAGCCATGACATTTAGGTACCGCGAACGCAAACCGCTCCTCCGTCTTACGAAAATACTGTTTGGAAGTGTTGACTATAAAACTTTGTTTCAAATATAACATATTAGCGTGTATCGATAAGCGTGCTAATTAATCTGTTTTTTGTAATTTTGAAATTTCCGAAATGTCTCCTGCGGGTCCGAGCAAATATTTCCTTCAGAGAGTTTCACAGGTTTCATTAATGTGTCTGGTGGATTGAATCCACTGGATTTCATCCTAATTCCTCAAAACTTAAACTAAAACGACATGGAAGCCATCACCATAGCCATAGACATCACTATAATGAAGAAGAACATCACAGCGTAATGCGAGAGAAAGTGATTGAAATAAAACTACGGTACGGCGTCACCGATTGGAGCATGTGTTGCACTCAAGAGACCAATCGCAGCTCATATAGTCCACCAATCAGATCTCACTTAGTCCACCAATCAAAGCTCTTAAGTGTCGATATTTTCACATTATCTCCGGCCAATCTAGTGACAGACCCTGGCTGCCATATTGCTTGTTTGATTGACTCTTGGGGTTCGAGAGTGACGCAGTAAATCATGACAACAACGGTTCTCATTTTGCAAAGTCACCGTGGGACAAGATTATTGATTTTTTATATAACAACTAATAACCCACCTGGATGGATTCATTTACAAGAGACCTGTTGAAATAAAACAATTTTCTAAACGTGATTTCGGGGTAAAGGTCCTTTTTGCCTCTCAAGTGCGATCCGTAAGTTATAGCGCAGCGCACTTCGTCGGTGCCAGCTACTGCTGCTCTCTGCGAACGACCCAACTCAACAGAAACAATGAATGAACAATGGATTGCATCTTCTTAGTGAACTCGGGGACTCGATTGTGGCCAGATTATTGCCAGACCGAACCCAAAACTCTAACACAAAACGGACTCGAACTGCCGGCATTGCATTCTAGCCCCATTAAAATTTACGAGGTAAACTGCGGCGCATCTCCCGAATTCGTGGCCCGCGACGGAAGCAGACGTAGCCGATTAGATGGACGTAGCCGATTAGGACATGGTGAAAGGAGAGTCCAGCGCACAGAAGGTTTGTATGGAGCAGGTGGTAAGAATATGAGCCGGTTCATTCAGAGTATAAACTCAAGCCCAAAGCAACTTGTGAGTTGACAGTTGGTGAGCATGCATGGAAGCTTGGTACCCTTCTGTGTCAACTGCTTATTTGACTCAACAAAGTCGCCGTCGCTTTTTGAACACAAAATTATGTCTTAGAGGACGTCACTTAACCTTAAAACGTCATCCAGCTTAAAAACGTTTCTACTATTTAAACTTTTAAAACAACATATTTTAGGGTAGGGGAATATATATATCGGTGCCAGCTTGAGAACCGCCGGTCGAACGGCTTGAAATCACCGAGGACCTATCGTGTCTTTGATCCTCGCGTCAACACGAGTGTTGTATTGACAAGGGTCGCCACCACTCAACCGCCGGCAAACATCTCATCTCCCCGGTGCCGGGACCTCGCGAGGTGTGACCCGGGCCGGCGATAGCATCAACAATAACCCCGGGGACGGGCCTCATCAGGCGCGAGGACACGGCGATAACAGGACCGAGGGGTTTAGTGGGACCCCGCGACAGGTGGGCCTAGTGGCTGGGGGTAGGGGTGGAATCAGGTGTGGAGGGGGAAGTAGGCGGGGGATTGTGGCGATACCTATAGTGAACACGCGATTGGTCAGCAGGGGCCACTTTCGCGGTGGGTCAAATCTGGACCGTTGGTGGGGCCGAGGCTGGTGAGATACATATAGATACGAATACTACTTAGATACAACTTAGATACAACTTAGATACATCTTAGATACTACTTATTTGTAACATATTCTCCCTCGTGAGTTTTGTGTTTATTTTTAATTATTTTAACATTATAATTTAGTATGCTTCAATTTTGTGTTCCAATCATGCGGGGTTTTGTCGGGGAAATAAAAGAGAGATGCGGACCCCCCCCCTAAAAAACCCTGGGTAAACTATTCCATAAATGTAGGGTGTTTCTGCAACTTTTATTGGGCCTGTTTGGCGAATTTCTATGACTTGCCCGGGCGGCACTATTTGATAGCCGCGCCACTCTTAAAAAAGTATCTTCTAGCGTACCTTCAAATCCGGATTTCACCGAGAATAGCGATAATGGTCCTCGCGCAAAATAACGAGGCGGCTCAAGTATATCATAGGTCCGAGTCACAACATTGAATCCTCATCAACGCCTCGATACTGCTTCCGCCGGAAGTACCGGTGATCATATTAATGGTTTAAAATTTAAACCATGATGGCCAGGGTTTTGGGATATGGACGCCTACAATCTATGGTATGGGAATAGGGAAATTCTATGGGATATGGACCTTTACACTCTATGTTATGGGAATAGCGAAATTCTATGTGATAAGGAGCTCTAAAACTCTATGGTATGGGAATAGCGAAATTCTATGGGATACGGACGTCAAAATTCCACTTTATTTTGAAGCAAGGAGCAGAGCATCTAGACACTGAGAACAAACGATGCGGGTTTGAGGCTATGTGACGTCACCACCACTCATCAGCAAATGGCCTTTAACAAACATTTCCCCGTGAGTGATGCTAGAATGTGTTTGGTTAATCTACTTCCTAATTACTTTCGTAAAAACTATTATGGACTAGAATTAATCGTTTTTTTTTGTGTGGACATTTCAAGAAGAGAGACTTGAAGCATGCTCCTAACACATCAGCACCCATCAGAAACACTCTGTGGACAACATCTAGACATGACTAGAAGCATTGCGTTTAGCAATATAATACATGGGTGAACTAAAAACCCAACAGCGTCTGATAATTACCACGGTATCAACACATTACTCAAAGAGTATGGACGCATTACGGGAATTCATAAGTTAATAACACCTTGGTGACAAAATCCTCTAGAAAAATGCCGGACCAACGAAAAACGTACATAAAAGCTGGACTAAATCCGGACTAAATCAAACCTAAATGCGCCATCGTCTGTCAGAGAAACACAATTTTAAACGCGATGCCCTAATAAACCAAACACCTCAGTAAAACGAGCTTATATATCACGATGATTCAAACTTCCTTTTAAAAAAAGTTATTATTGGTATCCACATAGACAAATGAATCGCCCGACTCACAACACTGGCAAAGTCCATTGACTTTATGCTGCCTAACTCCTAGAGCAATGATCAGCCAACGCAACATCCTAAACAACGGAAAACTAATTTTAATGTCACGGCTAAAACAGCTGAAAAGGGGAAAATCACCTACCGCAACCCCAGGAAACAAAACATGCCACGTTTTGGAAGCGATGACTCTAATCACTTACACCACTGAAGTGACATGACACCAGTGACATTTCCACCGATCTGCTCATCGCCATCAACGGATCAAACACACGAGCCCGGACACCAGCCGCGCGTGACTCAAAGACTCGAAACTCCATGGACCGTGACGACCAACCGACGCCTCATCTGCGCCCTCAACTTCTGCTCATTTAGTCACGTGCCCCAGCCCACCCCCCGCCCTTTCGGGTGTTTGAAAGTACCGATCTCGGCAACGCCCCATGCGTCCCTTTTGTCTTCCATTGCACAAGGGTGCCCACCCCCCCCCTTTACAGTTTGAATGGTTGCATCTGAGAAGTGACTAATGCCGCATGTGATATTCAAAGATAAAGAAAGGGGGGGGGGTGGGGTTGAAAAAAAAGGGGGTGATAAAAACCATGAAACTGGGTTTTAAGGTTTTTCTTTTAAGGGGGGGGAGGAGGGGGGTTAGCTCACAAGTTCTGTGTGTGTCTTTGCAAATTTCGGTATTTGGTGTAATGTTTGTCTTAGTTGAAGTCTAGCATGTTAATTTAGTTGTGAATTCTGTATTTTTGGTGAATTCTGTATTTTTGGTGAGGTGCGCGTGTCTTTAGTGAAAACGGTTTGTGATGCAGCGTGAGTCCTTGTTCAATTTGCCTTGGAGTGTGTCGGTCATTCATGTAGTGTGTGTCTGTGTGAATGGTTATGTTTGTATCTTGGTAAATATTGTCTTCGGCATAGTGTGTCCTTGGGGTAGTATGTTTTCGGTGTTAAGTGTGTCTTTAGTGTTGTTTGTCTTTGATGTTATAGTATCTGCCTCTTGTTATTGTGTGTGTCTTTGGTATATAGTGTGTCTTCGGTGTTAAGTCTATCTTTGGTGTACCGCGTGTCTTCGGTGTAGTGTGCCTTGTGCAGTGCGTGTCTTTGGTGCTGTGCGTGTCTTTGGCGCAGTGTGTCTTTGGTGCAGTGTGTCTTTGGCGCAGAGTGTCCCTCCCGTATGTAGTTTGTGTGTCCTTGATATAGTGTGCGTATTTGGTGTATTGTGCGCGCGCTTTGCCTAGAGCACATATTATGCCTGTGGTTTAGTACGTTGTCCCTGTCTCCTCCTAAGACCGCGTTTTATTAACGTCACGCAGCCCTTGTATGACAATTGAGCTGCAGTACGAGACCGTGGGTGAGTTCGTGAATTGTAGCAGGTGTTTGGTACACTTAAACTCTATAAGACTTGTACTCATCCTATCTCTTATATCTGTAAAAATGTCGATCTCCTGCGTGCTTAATTCCTTATCATTAAATATCCCGCCAAGACTGTAACGGTTACCAGAGCAAACCACATATAAACATGAATCCATTTTTTGTTACGAAACCATTTCATAAATAGTTGTTAAGCTAAATTTACAACTGTTGTAAGTGAAAAATGATGTAAAAAAGTCTTTGAGAAAATATTTAATTCATCCGTATCAACATTAACAATTTAAGGCTATTGGCAGAAAACCCAGCCCAAACCCCCGGCAGAAAACCCAACCCCCCAGCAAAAAACTCAGCCCACCCCCCCCCCAGAAAACCCAGCCCAACCCCCCGGCAGAAAACTCAACCCAAACCCCCCGGCAGAAAACCCAGCCCAACCCCCCCCCCGAAGGCCAAAATTAAAATTATTATTTAAAAAATCAACAGCGTGATATCCACACACACATACACTACACGACCAGGGCCGTCTTTACACCATTTTGGGCCCCCGGGCAAAGAAATAGTGTTGGGCCCCTGGCAAAGAAAGAGTGCCCCCCCCGCAGGAAAAACATATATATATATAAATAAACATATTCCCATGGTGCCCCTATGCTCGTGGGCCCCCGGGCAAATTCCCAACGGGCCTACGCGTTAAGACGGCCCTGTACAAGACTACAAGTAAGAATTTATTTATTATAATTTAGCTTTACGCCGTACGCATTTAAAATTTTCATATAAATCAACCCGGGGCCAAATTATTTTGACTCCCCCCACCGTCGCACACCCCTCCGCCCATCACAGCTGCCATCTCCTCGTAGTTGCATGTGATAAACTTTTGTTTTGGTTTCACCCCTCATTAAAAAAAAACGTTTCATCATATGAGCGCAGACCTACCGAGTTACTGAGTTACATTTCCAGCTGAACGAACGGCAGCCACCATCGACAGGTCATCAGCATCAAGCCATGCTTGAGTGACCTAGATGCAGCCTTGCTCTCAGTTCAGCACGGGGGTCATGCATTTAAAAGTCAGGGCAACTTTGTTGGGCCGCGTGGTGGGGTGAGGAGAGGCCAGCGGTTCTAAAACATTTTGTCCTTTTTTTAAAAATCATATTTTTTTACTTGTGTCCTCGTTTATCATTATGCGTCATGGTACTGGAGTTAATTTTATACTTTTTTTTTAGATTAAAAAATGTCATATTATTATTTTTTGAGAACCACTTGAGAAGAGAATATTTAGGGATTACTCTTGTGTGTTCAAGACATCAATAAAGAAAATGTTCACATGTGACAACATTTTGAATTTTCTTTTGTTGTGTTTGTCTGACACTTTTTTTTTCAATTTATTATTATTATTATTATTTTTTTTTGCGTGACAAGTTCGAATTAGAGGGTTATTCGGTGAAACAGCTTTGGTCGCCTACATCAACCACTGAATCACTACATCGCTTTTAAGCTGGATGTCTTTCTACACAGCTTCCTTTACTAGCCCAAGAGCTGTTTCACGTCTGTCTGTCATGTCTGTCTGTCATGTCTGTCTGTCATGTCTGTCTGTCATGTCTGTCTGTCATGTCTGTCTGTCATGTCTGTCTGTCATGTCTGTCTGTCATGTCTGTCTGTCATGTCTGTCTGTCATGTCTGTCTGTCATGTCTGTCTGTCATGTCTGTCTGTCATGTCTGTCTGTCATGTCTGTCATGTCTGTCATGTCTGTCATGTCTGTCATGTCTGTCATGTCTGTCATGTCTGTATGTCTGTCATGTCTGTCTGTCATGTCTGTCTGTCATGTCTGTCTGTCATGTCTGTCTGTCATGTCTGTCTGTCATGTCTGTCTGTCATGTCTGTCTGTCATGTCTGTCTGTCATGTCTGTCTGTCATGTCTGTCTGTCATGTCTGTCTGTCATGTCTGTCTGTCATGTCTGTCTGTCATGTCTGTCTGTCATGTCTGTCTGTCATGTCTGTCTGTCATGTCTGTCATGTCTGTCATGTCTGTCTGTCATGTCTGTCTGTCATGTCTGTCTGTCATGTCTGTCTGTCATGTCTGTCTGTCATGTCTGTCTGTCATGTCTGTCTGTCATGTCTGTCTGTCATGTATGTCTGTCATGTCTGTCTGTCATGTCTGTCTGTCATGTCTGTCTGTCATGTCTGTCTGTCATGTCTGTCTGTCATGTCTGTCTGTCATGTCTGTCTGTCATGTCTGTCTGTCATGTCTGTCTGTCATGTCTGTCTGTCATGTCTGTCTGTCTTGTCTGTCTGTCTGTCTGTCTGTCTGTCATGTCTGTCTGTCTTGTCTGTCTATCATGTCTGTCTATCATGTCTGTCTGTCATGTCTGTCTGTCATGTCTGTCTGTCTGTCATGTCTGTCTGTCTGTCTGTCTGTCTGTCTGTCATGTCTGTCTGTCATGTCTGTCTGTCATGTCATGTCATGTCATGTCATGTCTGTCATGTCTGTCTGTCATGTCTGTCTGTCTGTCATGTCTGTCTGTCATGTCTGTCTGTCATGTCTGTCTGTCTGTCATGTCTGTCTGTCATGTCTGTCTGTCATGTCTGTCTGTCATGTCTGTCTGTCATGTCTGTCTGTCATGTCTGTCTGTCATGTCTGTCTGTCATGTCTGTCATGTCTGTCTGTCTGTCATGTCTGTCTGTCTGTCATGTCTGTCTGTCTGTCTGTCTGTCTGTCATGTCTGTCTGTCATGTCTGTCTGTCATGTCTGTCTGTCTGTCATGTCTGTCTGTCATGTCTGTATGTCATGTCTGTATGTCATGTCTGTCTGTCATGTCTGTCATGTCTGTCATGTCTGTCATGTCTGTCATGTCTGTCATGTCTGTCATGTCTGTCATGTCTGTCATGTCTGTCATGTCTGTCATGTCTGTCATGTCTGTCATGTCTGTCATGTCTGTCATGTCTGTCATGTCTGTCATGTCTGTCATGTCTGTCTGTCATGTCTGTCTGTCTGTCAGTCATGTCTGTCTGTCATGTCTGTCTGTCATGTCTGTCTGTCATGTCTGTCTGTCATGTCTGTCTGTCATGTCTGTCCGTGACGCTACTAATTTTAGAAAGCAGCGCACCAAATTACTGCACCAAAAAATAATTCTTTTCGAACGGCCGCATAAAAGTGTTCAATAGGGAAATAAATGAAAAAAATATAAATAAATAAAATAAATGAAAGTTCTGTATTACGTTATTTTTTAATCTGATGTGTGGTTTTTTTTTAAACTTCCATCATTTTGACGGGTGATACACTAGTATATATATATATATATATTATATATAAAAAAATATTTTTTTTAAAAGTTATACTTTGCCTTTTTTATAATGAATTTTGCCAAACACATAAACAGTCGGAAAAAAAATGCTTAGACGCAACCTCTATAGATTATTTCATTAAAAAATTGATTATTTCCATTTACAAATATTTGAAATAATATCTGCTGTTGCCCTTTTTGCGTGAAATAAATAAAAGCAACAACAAATCTATCGACATGCTTCAAAGCGACTTTGAAAAAATAAATACCAAAATGCTTTTAAAAACTCAACATGTTTTTATGCTAAAATATTTTCTTTTCATTTTAAAACCATGTTAAAAACATTTTTAAACCATGTATGGTTTAAATAAATGAATATATCAACGTTGACCATATATCAAATTTGACCATATATCAACTTTGACCATCTATCAACTATGACCATATATCAACTTTGACCATATATCAACTTTTACCATATATCAACTTTGACCATATATCAACTATGACCAACTCAAATATTTCATTTTATGGTCAACAGAACACCTCATCGCCCGGTAAAACTTAACTTGGATGGAACTGTATGGCCGAAACAGTCGAATTGAAATCCGAAATTCAATACCACAAGTCGATCTGTACTGGTGCGCGTTAAATCAAAAGGGCATTTTGTGACCTAATCACGAGACTACACGACTTGACGAAGATCAATACTGTCACTTGGTTACTGAGGCGGTGACTGACTGTTCTTACAACTGACTGTTCTTACAACTGACTGTTCTTACAACTGACTGTTCTTACAACTGACTGTTCTTACAACTGACAGTTCTTACAACTGACTGATCTTACAACTGACTGTTCTTACAATTGACTGTTCTATAGTTCTAGAACGTCACGCAATATTGGCCGATTTTTACACCCTCCCGTCACATTTCGTCACAAAAATTTAGCCCCCCCCCCTCCAGTGGGACGTCAGAAAGATTGGAACACCCCGCCCCTTTTTTTAAATACCGTATTTACTAATTGAAAATAAGCATATTGCAAATTACATTTTTGTCATTTAAATATGTATTTTGTGTAAGTCTGCACTCTAATACCGTAAAGTCATTGACAACGTCATTAAATAAATTGCAAGCAATCAAGTATTCAAGTGGAACTTTTATTTTAAAGTTGCGTGTTTTTTATGTGACGTCACATTTCTTAAACACCCCCTCCCGTCGTCACGCTCGTCACAAATGCGTGACCCCCCTCCCCCCTCCGGCACGTGACATCATTTGTATACGGCCATTTTGTAGGAACACGCATAGACTGAATGTTACAATGGACTGTTCTATAATAGTCTATCACTGTTGTCTCGGGAACATAGGTACACGCATCTATGGGCCGTGGGGCTAGAAGTCATTCCAACACCGTGCCACAAAACTTTGCCGTAACACGTGTATTTCAATCAATTCGAAGAATATAATTACCGTATTTGATGGTGTAACTCTTTCAAACTTTGAACATGAAATAACATTAACTATTGAGCGAAATCACCGGTTTTTTTTTGTTTGACATCAATATTAAAAAATAATAGAAATAGTAATAAAAAAATTTTAAAAAAAAATATTTTTTAAAAATAATAAAATAAATAAAACACGATAAATAAATAAATAAAAAAGAGTAAAATTTTGTGGAGAAGGTTCAACTGCATAGGATATAGTACTGACCACCCCCTCCCCCACAAACATTCGCCCTGGCACCCCTCTATCATTCCCGCCCTCAGTACGAAGTCAACACTTTATAATATAGTCACATAAAAAGTTCTATACATTCAGTTGATACTGTTTTTGAAAAACAAAAATCTTCAATTATGAAAATATCGGTCACACATTCATGTGTTTACATACTAAAGGCATGAATACCGACCCTCCCCCCCCCCAACACCCACTCACACACAGGCTTGACCAAACGAAATGCCCCCCCCCCATCCTACCTAGACACACAAACACATTTAAAGCGGACCAGTACTTACGGCTATCCCCGCGGCGAGAAAGAAACACGCACAACTGCTAGTCACGATGAAGTCACCACCAGACCGACTACCTACCAGCATACACACACACGCACACACTCATACAGACTTCATAATACCTGCCTCGACACAGTACAAGTCCACGGTGTAACAACAGTCTACACTACACAATATGCACGGCTGCACACTGCAGTGGGCCGGAGGGGGGGATTTGAAGTGGCCGGAGGGGGGAGGGAAAGGGGTTGTACCACACCAGCGACTGTACTGGCAAGTAAGTCTTATTATTTTTTATTTTATGTACATGTTTCCGACTGGCGTCTTTAACGTTAGGGGGATTTTGTGTAACAGTTCTTAGCCACCAGACGTGGGGTGGGGGGGGAGTGGGGGGCAGGTCTTAGGTCAGACCAGATGGTGTGTGTCTGTGCCTCTGCGCCCCCATTAGACGGAGCTGTAAAAGGTTTGTAGCTTTAGAGCGGTCTGTGGCTACAAGCAGAGTCATGGTGGTCACTGATGTCCATAGACATGTAGTGGCGACTGTATGGACAAGCGTTGTAAGACGGTAACTCAAGAATGTACATGTCCGATTGCACATGTCCGATTGCACATGTCCGATTGTGCATGTCCCCGTTTGCACTTGTCCGATTGTACATGACCGATTGTACATGTCCGATTGTAGATGTCCAATGTACATGTCCGACTGTACATATCCGATGAAGAATGCATGGGGTTGTGATTATGATTAAATTAAACATTAAATATTATTATGGTTCTGACCAGTGTTCCCTTTACGGTTCGTTCGTCCGTGTCAAAAATGACAAACTCGCGTGCAGAGTTTCACAGCATAAAATGTTTCCATAAAATTTTTGCGTCTAAAATTTTACACAACAACAATCACAGAGATTGTATTAACCTAATCAAAATGATCCGCGCGGTAATTCTAAACTGGCAGATATCTGCGTAGCCGCGCAGTTTAAATAAGACATTGGCTCTGACCATTTATAAGTATGTAGATAGCTACATATATCGCCAGACCTTGCGGTAGATTTGATGTTTACGTAGCTTATATGCACCGTGATGTCATTATATGTTGTATTTATGATATGAATTTTTTACATCGAAAGAATTGATAATTATTGATAAAAATTTTTATGTAAAGCGCTGCGAGCCCAGATGCTTGCTGGGGTACTGCGCGATGTAAATGATCATTTTATTGTTATTTATTTTATGCATAATGGCTTTTTTTATGACCATATGTTAAAAGCTGATTATGTAAAGTCAATATGTGAACTGCTGATTATGTACAGCCCATTAGGACGTTCTATCCAAATATTCCCTGCATATACAGCGATATCCATACCAGAGGCGTCGTCGCTAGGTGGTTGCGGACCGCACCGGGTGACACCATGACAAGGGATGTCACCAAAGAGTAAAATTCTGTATGTCCCCGCGATTTGGCGCTGGCAGATTTTTAGAAGGTCTTCGGGGTAAGTCGTGGTGGGGTCGACAGCATGAGCCGCCGCACTGGGTGACACCAACCCTAGTGACGCCTCTGATCCATATATCTAAATTAGATATATATATATATATTATATACCGTATATACTCGTTCTGTAGCCCGTTCGTTCATAAGCCGACCCCCCTTCCCCCCACACACACTTTTGGAAGGGAAAAGTATTTAAAGTGTATAACCCGATCGCAAGCCGACCACCCAAAATAATAGGACAGCTTTATAAAAATGGTACATATTTTTTTAAAACTACAAGCTAAATTGGTCATTATGAAGGTTTACTTTGTACTGCCTATCTTTGTCTTTCTGCTCTTTATTAAGCAAGAGTTACCGGTATTTAAAAAAAAATATTTGCGCGCGCGTACATTAAAATCCGTGGTTGAAAACAAAATTTGTAAAACAATTTATTAAAAGGTTCACAATAATAAATAAAATGATTAAAGAAGGTAAGTGCTGATTTTTAATAATATACTATAGCTTCTGATAGAGCAGTCGAATCTTGTAGAATGTAGAACAGGGCATTGATAATCTACAATAACAACACCGATATTCATTATCCATGCAAAAATCACCTATGACCCGCTCATAAGCCGACCCCCCCCCACACACACTTTTCCCCCTAGTTTTTGTCCAAAAAAGGTCGGCTTGCGAACGAGTATATATATATATATTTGAAGTTGCATTCTCAGTATAAAATGTTTGTCAATGGTAATTTGACCCACATTGCTATATCAACATCTGCAGTACTGGTTCTAAGCCGTTTATCAATTATTTTTGTCTGGGGAAAACGAGAGGCTCAGCAGTCATTGTGTCACTGTATAACTAATTACTAGTATCATACACCCTAGAGATCATAAGCATGAAGGGTTCTCCGGCATTTAATATACCGCGATGGCACCTGGGGCACATGCCCATTTCTAGGCCAAGGGCTCCTACTTAAACATCGTAAAACCTGCTGGCTGTGAACGCACAGACGCATGTCTCTTCCACTCACGTTCGGCCGAGCCATCTGTAATTTATATTCATCTCGTTTGCCTCCCCCTCACCCCTTTTCCAACCATCCCGGGATGCTGCACAGAGGTTCTCACATCGATGAAACCCCGTGTACTACTATTTCGGCGGAGGTCCACCACAGCTTTTACGTCAAACTTTTTCAGTTTTGTTCGTGGACGTATCGCGTGTATGCGTATTGAAAATCGATCTAAGCAGTCGATTACATACTTGACTAGTACGATTCTTGTTGGTATGGTCACTTCTTCAAACATTCACTTGACTAGTACGATTGTTGTTGGTATGGTCACTTCTTCAAAAATTCACTTGACTAGTACGATTGTTGTTGGTATGGTCACTTCTTCAAACATTCACTTGACTAGTACGATTGTTGTTGGTATGGTCACTTCTTCAAACATTCACTTGACTAGTACGATTGTTGTTGGTATGGTCACTTCTTCAAACATTACACTACAGTGTTGAGAGATGCGCGCTAGTCAATTTGCCCCAAGCTATCAACAATGGACCACGCCGTGATGTACATCTAAGTCTTGAGTTAGACTGAAAATTCCCGATGTGTCACCTGATATCGTTCAGACCTGTAAAACAAACTTAACATAAACTATACCTGGTATCATGTGAAATAAGTGGGTCAAATTGACTTTCTGGCTCAACGCCAATATACTTCAACAGCGTGTCGATGTTAGACAGTGGTACACTATAAGACAAGGGTAAATATCAAACAAGGGTAAATATCAAACAAGGGTACATATCAAACAAGGGTACATATCAAACAAGGGTACATATCAAACAAGGGTACATATCAAACAAGGGTAAATATCAAACAAGGGTACATATCAAACAAGGGTACATATCAAACAAGGGTACATATCAAACAAGGGTAAATATCAAACAAGGGTACATATCAAACAAGGGTACATATCAAACAAGGGTAAATATCAAACAAGGGTACATATCAAACAAGGGTACATATCAAACAAGGGTAAATATCAAACAAGGGTACATATCAAACAAGGGTACATATCAAACAAGGGTAAATATCAAACAAGGGTACATATCAAACAAGGGTACATATCAAACAAGGGTACATATCAAACAAGGGTACATATCAAACAAGGGTACATATCAAACAAGGGTAAATATCAAACAAGGGTACATATCAAACAAGGGTACATATCAAACAAGGGTAAATATCAAACAAGGGTACATATCAAACAAGGGTACATATCAAACAAGGGTAAATATCAAACAAGGGTACATATCAAACAAGGGTACATATCAAACAAGGGTAAATATCAAACAAGGGTACATATCAAACAAGGGTACATATCAAACAAGGGTACATATCAAACAAGGGTACATATCAAACAAGGGTAAATATCAAACAAGGGTACATATCAAACAAGGGTACATATCAAACAAGGGTACATATCAAACAAGGGTAAATATCAAACAAGGGTACATATCAAACAAGGGTACATATCAAACAAGGGTAAATATCAAACAAGGGTACATATCAAACAAGGGTACATATCAAACAAGGGTAAATATCAAACAAGGGTACATATCAAACAAGGGTAAATATCAAACAAGGGTAAATATCAAACAAGGGTGAATATCAAACAAGGGTAAATATCAAACAAGGGTAAATATCAAACAAGGGTAAATATCAAACAAGGGTGAATATCAAACAAGGGTAAATATCAAACAAGGGTAAATATCAAACACGGGTAAATATCAAACAAGGGTAAATATCAAACAAGGGTAAATATCAAACAAGGGTAAATATCAAGAAAGTGTTATAATTTGAAACCATCGGTACATCCAAATGTCCCATTGTAAAATAATGATATTATTTTTCTAAAATATCACATCATATTGCATGCAAGAAAAACGCGAATGAATAAATTAATTTGTGTGGCATTCATTTACAAAGCAAACGGTAATTTTTTAATTTTTTTTAACAAGAATTCACCGCCAGGAAATGACATGAAAAGGAGCACCGAAGGAGGTACGTTTATAAGACGTAGAACGGTAATCGGGTAAATGAAATGCGTCCATAATCTTCCTTTAATTTATTAGCAGAGTGCTGGTATAGTCTCGAACACCATAAACGAGTTATTAACCAACCGTAGACCACTTTAACGGGGCAGACGTCCGTCCCAGACGAAGGGTTCTCAACACGGGGTGCCTGATACCTCCCCCAACATCGAAAAGAATAACGGGGTGAAACAACCTACCCCAAACACAGGTTTATTTGATATGTCAACCTACCCCAAACACAGGTTTATTTGATATGTCAACCTACCCCAAACACAGGTTTATTTGATATGTCATGGAAATTAATATTTATTTTTGAGGATTCCGAGGGGGGGGGGCGTCCGATTCAATAAACAAACATGGGGTGACCTTCTATAAAATGTAAGAACCCTTGGGATTTGACAGTAAAGTATAATGTGAAAATACCAAAGAATTCACATTTAAATCGTGTTTACAATGATTAACATTATTACTGGGCCAGAATTTGCTTTTAACTGTTCCCGCATATTGAGGATACAAAATGCGAGTGAAGAGACAATTTAATAATTTAAAGTTGGTCACCATGTCTATATCTCAGACGGTCCCCATGTCTATATCTCAGACGGTCCCCATGTCTATATCTCAGACGGTCCCCATGTCTATATCTCAGACGGTCCCCATATCTATATCTCAGACGGTCCCCATGTCTATATCTCAGACGGTCCCCATGTATATATCTCCGACGGTCCCCATGTCTATATCTCAGACGGTTCCCATGTGTATATCTCTAACCGTAACATTGTCTATATCTCTAACAGTAACCATGTCTATATCTCTAACAGTAACCATGTCTATATCTCTAACAGTAACCATGTCTATATCTCTAACAGTAACCATGCCTATATCTCTAACAGTAACCATGTCTATATCTCTAACAGTAACAATGTCTATATCTCTAACAGTAACAATGTCTATATCTCTAACAGTAACCATGTCTATATCTCTAACAGTAACCATGTCTATATCTCTAACAGTAACAATGTCTATATCTCTAACAGTAACAATGTCTATATCTCTAACAGTAACCATATACATATATCCTTAACAGTCCCCGTTTCTATATCTCACACGATCTATAACCCCGACATTCAGCAAGTCTATAATGCAGGCAGACGCCGTGTCTAAAATATAGGCCAGCATGTCTGTTCAGTCGTCCTGCATGTGACTGTATCAGCGTACGCAAGCCACTAAATCCATCGGGTAATTAGGCTCAACCATGCGTGACCGTTGTTACATTAAAAGTCGCAGCCGTTTTGTGCAGTATATACCGTACATGAGTTCGGAGTGTTGCATTTAATATTGAGGCTTTTGAAAGCCTTAACTTTGAACCTGGCGAACTCAGGTCCTGTCTGCGGGGCCGAAAGGATCTAAGTCTAGGACCCAATAGTTTCAGAACACCTGGATTTAGTTACCTTAATCGCGAATTTGATGCTAACATAAAAATAAAAATCGACAAGGATGTTCTAGGTCAGGGGTCGGCGAACAGACGTGAATTACCCCATTTGGGGTAAAAATGAAATACTTGGGGGTAATGCAGACCCGTTTGGGACTCATAAAATCCCCTACAATCCACTATATATATTAAAAATACGTCTTGTGTACGTGTACGCTTGGACTATATGCCCATTATTGAACCGGTTCCTTATAGAAAATGCATTTTTAAATTTGACAACTATGTACATTTCTTACCTATGTACTAGGCCTATACGGAGACACCTAAATCCACCCTACTTTCATTTATATTGACACAAGTGACAATAATCTTAATCAACATGAATTGGCTGTATCAGGTATACTTTCTGTAGCATTTTAAATTAATGCTTTAAAAACTGAGCTAAGAGGAAAAGTTGTTTTGTGCTCCTCTATATTTTGCGATGTCAAGAATTTCATGCATTCAATGAAGTTAATGAATACTTTGAAATTTTTTTAATGGGGAACCTTTATCAATATATCTAGAATGGCCAGGGGCGTTAGACCAAAAACCATTAGAACAACTATATCAAACTTAAAACGTTTATAATTGTATCAAATAAATTCCCCATAAAATATGGATATTCCGTGTCGTTTCGACATAAAATATCTACACATACTCCTATTCAGGTCATTTTTAGACACTTGTCATGCTTGTAAAACTCACTAGTTGCATTTTCGCTTACGACGTTCCCCAAAAACCCCGAGTCATGTGGGGGTGGGGTGGGGGGGGGGTAACGCACACACAAACTTTTATATTTTGGGGTAACGGACAAACAAATTTCGCCGACTCCTGTTCATGGCGCTGAGATGAGAAGGGGGGGGGAGGGTGTCTGTCCACCAGCCTCACTGCGACTCTCACACTGGACATCTGGGGGTTCAAGGGTGACCCCGCTCCTGGGGTGAAACAACGTTGACCAGAGCAGCAGATTTCAGTCGTCACAGACAGACCAAGTCAATGTCAAACCAATAGGCGGACGCTTCATTTTGTTTAGCCGGCGAAACCGGAAGTGAGAGATCACCATGTTAGTCCCGTTGCGGGACCCCCTCGAGTCTTTCCTTCCTGAAACTGTGTCCACTCGGGGAGGGGGGGAGAGAGGATTGATCTACGATTGACCACGCCCCATGTACTTCACCTTAGACATCCAGTAGATGAATCACGGGACTGACGAAAAACAAACAGTAAGGCTGGCCCCTGGGGGTCTGAGGTCAACGTGACCTACTACCGACTCGGTGACATTAAGCGACCTGCGGTTCAGTCGGATTAAATTAATGGTTTGTGAAACGCACGTCATAATTGTCAAGGTGTCTGAAAAAAGGGCAAAACAACCACCACCCCCACCCTCCCAACCCTAATCATAACCCAAACTGAACCGCCAGATAGCATTTTATTGATCAACATTCGATGATACATTTTACAAAGGTCATTGACCCCCCGACTGCGATGTTGATTGATTGACAGCCACTAATACACATTTATGCAGTTACTTGTACAATGTGTATTTATTTATAAATTATGCGTTATTATGTATTGCATGATAGATGAATAGTGAATTCTTTTTAAAAATTTAAAAAAACAAAACAAAAAAAACGTTTTATTTGACTTTTTTAAGGGGTAAGCGGAAATAAAAGGGAAAGGGGGGGGGTATGGAAATGCAATTCGTTAATTCCATTGAAGTATTTCTACTGGTCTTAATTCCGCGCACCACCTCACCACCACCAGCCGTGAATATTTCTCTCGTTTGACCAACATTGTCCGTCGTGGTACATGGCTGAGTTGACTGCCACGCCTTGCGCCTGAAACGGAGTTACGACGCGAGGACCTCATTTGGGGACTCACCACATACATGGTGCCCGTGGGGAAAAGTTATATATAAATTCTTATAAGTTACAGATGCTCGTTCTATACAGAGGATTATACGCTGGTGGTATGTTTAGATGAAACGGTAAGATGTTGGTATGTATTATAGTGTGGTGGCTAACGTCAAGGGAAAAGTAAAAGTTACCGAAACCACAAGACGGTACGGCATCTGCCTTGTGAATCAGAGGCGTTTTCCTACAGCATCTGTCTTGAAAATCGGCGCCGTTTTTATACAATATCTGTGTTGTGTATCAGAGGCGTTTTTGTACAATATCTGTGTTTTATGTCAGGGCGTTTTTGTACGTCATCTGTTTTGTTAAGATCAGAGGCGTTTTTAATTTTTCTTGTCTTTTTAATTTTGTTAAAACGAATAAATTATAAAACATACAATGCAGCCTTACTTTTTTTCCCCCACATAAGACAGAAATAAACAAAACAAAAATGCAATAATTGTCTTCTATGCATCCAAAATTTACACCGATTGTTTATCACATAACAGTACAGATACAATCTATTTTATGGGATAGGAAGGTACAGCCATTAGCTTGTAGGCGACTTGAAGGTAAAAACTATTTCAAGCAACTGAAGAACACGCGCTGTTTTATGTAAAGTGTTTGTCGCGAAAAAAGACACTAATAATAACGTAGTGTACACTACCTAAATATTCATACAATGCATATCCCGTTACACAGTAATGTCCTGGGGCGTTTAAGGAGGGCCCAGGAAGGTTGTGGAAGGGGGTGGGGGGGTACATTTTCGTTAGGAGGTGGGGAGATTAATTAGGGGTCAGTTATCGTCGATTTCTGTGTGTTTGGGGGACGCCACATTGACGCAAAGCACTACCTTCACGTACACGTGTACAAGTGTATCGCTACTCGCTACCGCTGTGTACACATTTGCGCATCATCATTCTAGCACTGTGTGTACTCACATTCTGAACTATTCTTAACACATCACTTTGACGGACGCATTTACGAATGCACTGCTACACGCTACCTTCGTGTACACATTTACTGTTCTACACACATTTCCTCAAAGTTTCACATATCATATTGTTATATGTGACTGTCGTCACTATAATTTCGTTATAAAGCACAAATTATGTGTGATATTTGTGGTTTATAAGAAAGTGTGAAAGGCAAATATGCTGAGATATGATATACATGTATATATATATATATTATGATACGTTTAACGCGAAAATGCTTAGGAAGAAATATTGGTTAACAAGAAACAATAACACGGTCCCGATAAACTAGTGTTTTGTTTTTTTCCTAGTACCATATATTACAAAATTGATTTAGCACGAAATAATACTTCAGTACCTTTAATTCGTGTTAAAAGATGTTAAAGGTATATATTTATTATGTATGTATGTATGTATGTATGTATGTTGGGTGAACTATTGTAAATGACTGTCACATTGACCGTACATTCATCAGGTGAAGTGGTCTACATTCGTGTTCCCGGTGTGCTACCCCATCAAGGTCACCTAGTTCTCAATTCTAGTTTTATGTCTGTCGCCTCAAGAATATCCTCGTCCCGCGCCGTGAGCTATTTCCAGCCAGCTATTGTCGTCCTCGTGACTTATTACGTCACCATGTCCAAAACCAGGCGTGCACCGCCGAGCGGTCACCGTTGACAGGACGCCGCTGTCGTGTGCGCTGAGAAGGTAAGGTATTGTAGCCTGGGTCACGCGTGTATCTGTTCATTATGAACTATGTATCCATGTTGACGCGCACCAATTTGCACGATGAGAACTGAAATAAAATTGCGTACCAAGGAATTTGTTTAAAGAATTCGTGGCCCTCAGAGGAAAGAAACTTTTAGTTGCAAAGCAGATGCGTTCCGAGGCAATGAAGACTATTCTGAGGGGGGGAAAAAACCCCGTAAAAACAAAGTTTTTGACTATAAATCCCTTATATATGAGACATAACTAACAGTATTGATTATTTTCAAACATTTACAGACTGAATCTGTCTTAACACAAGTTTGCTTCATAACCCTAGGGGGGGAGGGGTGGGTGGGAGGGGGAGAGGGGAAAAGTCTGGTCACCGATTCGCTTGACCGAGCTCAGAGTGACACGTAAAATGTAAACAAAAGCGCACCGTCGTTTCGTTGGGTCGCCTCAATGCTCAAACTTTCACGTGGCAAAAAAACAATAACAAATCGTGAATTTAAATTACATACCTCATATAAGGATAAACTAAAAATGCATTAATTTAATTACGGTACGTTCGATCGATCTGAAATTTTGATACGATGCATTGTTAGGTAAGACGGGTCCGTGTGCCAAATTTCAGTTCGATCGGATCATTGGAAGTGGGTCATTTTTGACTTCTGTTTTTCCGCCCGCCCATGAGACGGCGGTGAAGTTAATATAAGGGATTTTAATAAAACAAACCCGTAAAGACAAAGTTTTTGACTATAAATCCCTTATATATGAGACATAACTAACAGTATTGATTATTTTCATACATTTACAGACTGAATCTGTCTTAACTCAACTTTGCATCATAACCCTAGTGGGGGCGGGGAGGGGTGGGTGGGGGGAGGGGTGGGGGGAGGGGTGGGTGGGGGAGAGGGGAAAAGTCTGGTCACCGATTCGCTTGACCGAGCTCAGAGTGACACGTAAAATGTAAACAAAAGCGCCCGTCGCTTCGTTGGGTCGCCTCAATGCGTCAGCTCAAAATTTCACGTGGCCAAAAAAACAATAACAAACCGTGAATTAAAATTACATACCTCATATAAGGATAAACTAAAAATGCATTAATTTAATTACGGTACGTTCGATCGATCTGAAATTTTGATACGATGCATTGTTAGGTTAGACGGGTCCGTGTGCCAAATTTCAGTTCGATCGGATCATGGGAAGTGGGTCATTTTTGACTTCTGTTTTTCCGCCCGCCCGCCGAGCCCAAGACAGAGAGAGAGAGAGAGAGAGAGAGAGAGAGACGGCTGCGAAGTTAATATAAGGGATTTAAAAAAAACAGCAGCATCCACTCACCACGACAAACCAAACACGACAAGACTACACGGGTCAAAGAGCGCCCCCCCCACCCACAGCTCCGAATAAAAGACCTATGCCTATGTGAATAATGTTAGTACCATCAAGACCTCCGACTGAAGGACCCACGTCAACTATGTCAGAACTTCAGCACCAAAAGACCTCGGACAAGGGGACCTTTATAACGTCAATAATTTCATCACCAAAAGACCTCGGACAAGGGGACATATTTTCGCCAATAATTTCAGCACCAAAAGACCTCGGACAACGGGACCTACAAACGTCAATAATTTCAGCACCAAAAGACCTCCGACAAGGGGACCTATATAACGTCAATAATTTCAGCACCAAAAGACCTCTGGAAAAAGGGCCTCACCCCGCCCCCCCCCCACACACGCCATTTTAAAAAAATCAAGAGACATTTTTGGTCTAGTCCAACCATGAGATCCATAAGTACGTAATTAAATTAACTTTGGCCCAAACCTTTGACAGAATTGAAGGGTCAGCCTCACAGCAAGCCCCTACTCCCCCCCCCCACCCAGGTGAGATGAGTGCTAGGTGCTAACAGTCTGTATTATTAACTCCAATTCTATCCACCTCCGACTTGTTTCCCGTGACCTGACCTCAGTGGTAAGACAGGAAGGATACTGTGCTGCTTAAGTCGACAGGTAACGTTATGGTAAAGACTTTCTAAAAGCAGCATCCGATCTAATACATCGCGGGGCACGGGGTTGGTGGTGGGGTAGGGGGGGGTGGCGTGTGTGTAAAAATAGAGCCCTGGCTTTTACTGGGGCGGCACGACCAGGTGAGGGCTGCAGACACAAGAAGTTAGTATGACGCGGGGACCTGCGTCTTTCTTACCTGTAACCATGCATTAACGATGTTTTTTTTGTGGTCAGCACACCTACACATGTCGGGTAACAGCTCTAATTGGTGGCTGCCCAAAGTGTGCACTGACGCGTCGCGAGATGCCTGTTTGGCTTATCGCCCCTGTTTCGTGTCAAAGGGGCGGTTACTTTTAAGATTCATTCCAAGAACCTATCTGTACTCGAGATAATCACCGAAATAGGATCGAAATTGAACCTATTTCAGTGATTATATATATTCTACAATAATATATTCTATAATATTATACAACATTATATTTTGTAGTTACATCATTATATGTTGTAGTTACAACGTTATATGTTGAATTTAGGGTATTAACGTTTGACATTGAAAAGATATATGTTCCTATTTTTATGTAAATCGCTGTGAGCCCAGTTACTTGCTTGGGTACTGCGCTATATAAATTATTAATCATTATTAATTTATTTCGAAAAAAAATCATTACAATCGACACCTATGGATGCCATAATGGTTGATGTAACCTGCATGACAACCAGGCAACTTCTTCCAGGCTTCAAAGAACCAACACCGCGTGGAAAGCTCCACACGAAAACGATAGACTTGATTTACAGTGATATTAGAGCTATCCTTAAGTCTTATTGTGTAAACGGAATTTAAAAGGGAAAGAAACTGTTAAGGAAACTTATTATTAAAAAAACAACAACAACAAAAAAACAGCTAGCCCAGGTTTTGTGGTCACATATTTGGGCTGGAAGATGACGATTACACGTGTTCATGGTCTGTCATGAATGCAATGTAAGTGGGAAACATGAAGAAAAAAAAGGTCAACTGTCATCTGTATGAAATCGGCCATTAATGGTTTTTTAAACATATGTTTGCCTTCAAGAATTTAGAATCCCTGACATATTATAACAAAAGTTTTTAATTAAAAATAAAAAAAACATATCCAAGAAGTATTTTTTTTTAAAATCAAGTCCTAGCCAGGTTCATGAGGGTCACGTGATATACTTGCGCAAGGGTTGACTAAGTAAGGACTAAAGACGGTTTCGGGGGATGTGTTGCCTGGAGCAGACCCGCAGACGGCAGCGACATCCTCGTTGACATAACCACCGCCTTGCTTTTTTGTACACTGGTGTACACGTCTGGCTCGCCGAGGCCACGTCGGCAGTCGGGTGTACGGCGTACTAAGGGTTAAATGAGTGCAAAGCGCTACCCGCTACACCATGGTTGAGACGCTGGCGTTGGTCTGGTAACGACCGATAACTTTTGGGTTATCGTATCGTCCAAGTCCTCGTGTTGACACATCCCACTAGCTTACGGTAAATTTACAACGGGATCCAGCTGGCGGGAAGCCGCAAACAATATCTCTTTATACCACATACAATGACGTGTCCGTCTTTTTTTCCCAAGTGTATCCCTTATATGTGGACGAGGCGACACAAAACGGCTTGTGTCTAGATACTAAATTTGTATGTATCTACTAAACTGTTGTTTGAATTAGAGCCGTAAACTGACAAATAAATAAGTACACTGACGAAAACTGTACAAGATGTTTAACAGGAGCTATTAGTGTACGAAAGGAATCAGGTTCGCAAAAAAAAGTGTTGTGGTGGGGTTAATAACAATACCGTAATCTAGATGGACTCCATCAAATAGATATCTATAAAGCGACGGTTTGATATCTATAAAGCGACGATTTGAAATCTATAAAGCGACGGTTTCATATCTATAAAGCGACGGTTTGATATCTATAAAGCGACGGTTTTATATCTTTTAAAGCGACGGTTTGATATCTATAAAGCGACCTGATATCAGTATAGCGAGTGAAACAATGTCAGACATTCAACTGTATTATCGGTTGTTTCTACGTCTGTGACTACGGTGTATGCGTTGAGACTACGTTCAACGTATTCCAAGCAGCGCGTGTACAATGTGCACGGTAATTTTCTGTCAATTACTATTGGTGTCTTTTGGGGGTGTGTTGGTGTATGGACGCGACACCGACGCCGAAAAGAAACCAGCGAGGGACACGAAGCACACGGACAACGAACTGCGACCGCAAGATGAGCGAGGACAAACAAACCGCGAAAGCTAGAGCCAGACCGGCGACCCCCCGGACAGCATAACCGCGCTCGGGAACAGCGAGAGGGGGGGGGGGGGGGGAGAAAAACAACGGACAGCGGAGGAGAACCCCGGGACCGTAGCAAAGGGGAACGAAAGATGAAAATCCGGGGGGAGAGAAAAAAAGCAAAGAAAACAAGGAAGTCAGAAAAAATGGCAAAGCATGTAGGCCGGACGGGATCCCACCAGCCACCGAAAAGAACAATGAAAAAAGAGGTAGGGAATGGGCAATATATATATATATATAGAACGAGTGTGTTAATACGAAAGACAAAGAACGAAGTCGGCACAGCAAAACCACAACAACAAAACAAGAGAGAAAAAGGAGACAAACAGACAGGCCCGTAAAAGCGCACAGGGGCGACAGGCCAGCGGTGAATGCGCGCAACCAACCGAAGTGGGTAAAGGGGGGGGGGGGGGAAGCCCGCTCTAAACCCCCAAAGAAGGGCCAGCAAAATCCGGCACGGTCATCCCTTGCAAAGGGCACCCCCAAGCAGAAAAGAGGCAGGCCTAGAAACCCGTAGGAAAGCAGACATGACTCGATGAACCTGCGGACCCCAGAGCAGGGAACACAAAGCCCCGGACCCACCAAACGAGATCCCCCCAATCAATACCACACACAAGACCAGCATACTCCGACGACGAGCCCCCACACCCAACTCAGACGAAAAGACCTAACACGGACTACACCCCCAAGGCGACAAAAACCAGTTGTCTGGACCGGAAAGCACCAGAGGGAAGACCCCACACGCGAAGAGTAACACAAGAGGGACATAGACGGGGGGGGGGCAATCAAAAAAAAATACAAAGAAAGAGCTAACAAGCAACAAAAAGGAACCATAACCACAAAAGACAAACCGAGACAGAATTTAGACAAGACCCGACAAAACGCAGGGGGCGAACCACAAGAGGCTATCCAAAAGAGAACCCGGGACCCCCGCCCCGAAGCAAAGATGGCCCAATCTCGCCCGACCAAGAAGACGAAGGGGGAGCAAACGGGGGGGGGGGGGGGGGGGGGGGGGGGGGGGGGGGGGGGGGGGTGAACACAGTGGGGTGCACGCAGGCAGTAAAAGCAGACCATGAGCGCCAAACCAAAACCGCAAAAGGCAAGGGCAGGAGGCCCCGACGAAGATGGACAAAGCTCTGGAGAAGGTCAATGACAACGATACACTTCACAAAGTCTACAAAAGCCGAGACCGAGACAGGAGGAACAGAAAAACACTTTGTGTGGGCCGGGGGGGGGGGGGGGTGGGGGTGTGGGGGGGGGACCCCCGAAACATGCAACTACGGAAAAACGATAAAGTATGCGCCAGACAGCCACACAATAAACAGAATCACCAAGGGACCAGGACAGCACGTCAACTGTGTTGTGTGTGTTACCCGAGGATAAACCGAAGGGCCCCGCGAAAGAAACCAGACGGAACAGACCGACGAAAAAGTGCGGGGGGGGGGGGGGAGAGATAAGCAAGCAAGCGAGATCGCGCGTAAAGCGCCCGATCGAAATTAGCGGCGAGGGACCCGGGGAAAACCAAACGCAAAACACTAACCAAGAAAGGACGCTGGATAATGGAGACGAGAAACAGTGGGGAGACAAGAGGGGGGTGGGGATTGGGGAGGAACAAAGATGAGGTGTGTGTGTGAGTGTTACCCACACATGAAACAAAGTCAACCATGAATAGAGATAATCCGAGACTCATCCAAACGTGTGTCTCATGTGTGTGTGCCTGTACACAAAACTTGTGCTCTTGCCCCCGTGCAACATCAGGAAAGCATCCGATTAGAACAGCCAAGGGAAGAAACCCGGTGAACGAAGGGCGAAAACCGGGTGGGGGGGGGGGTGGGTGGGTGGTGGGGGGGTATGGTTATTTATAAACACACAATAACCCAAAACGAAACAAGAGGGCAGGGGGCCACGTACAAAGTAGCGAAAAACAAAACCATATGAACCGAAAACCGCCACTGAGGAACCCTACACAACCGAAGCGTACTTGCAGTAATAAAAGCGCACAGAGGACACTGGACAACCTCAGTGCCGGCCGCTGATAGAGACACAACGGGAAGCCACACAAGGAATATACTCAAGCATTAGAGGGCAACAGTGGGATATGACACACCCACACAAAGAATCACTTGACTCCCGGCTGAGACGCTCAGCCACCAGGACACCTAGCCAAGACAACTTAATTTCAAGGGGGGTCGGGGGGGGGGGGGGGGGGGGGGGGGGGGGGGGGGGGGGGGGGGGGGGGGGGGGGGGGGGGGGAGGAGGTCAAGAGAAATAAACGCAGACCCAAAAAATAGAGGACCTAATGGGGGGGGGGATTCCGAGACCCGGCATCTCTAGCGCCCATAGAAACTAAGCCGAACCGTCAAACCCACCCGCTAAAGCAAGAAAAGGCGGAGCATAAGACAGGAGAAATAACCTACCCCAAAAACCGCAAAGAGAGGACACCGAGGAGCGGAGAAAGCCAAGGGGGGCGGGCCACACAAGAGCTAAAAGGGACAAATATTATATATGGGAGATGAACAAATAACGACAGAACACAGACACCCAGCAGCAGAGGGGGACACCACCACAACCACAAATAAGGGAATCGAGCAGCGAACAGAGCGTAGGATCAGGGAACAGGAACACGAGCTTCAAAACGAAGAGAAAAACCAAATTTAGGCCCAGCAAAGTACAAGCAAGCACTGCAGAGACGGCGGGGGGGGGGGGGGGGGGGGGGGGGGGGGGGGGGGGGGGGGGGGGGGGGGGGAAGCATGATGCGTAATACACGCCTAACACAGAAAGAGGTCCTCAGCGGCAGAACAAGAAGCCGCCAATTCCCTCAATAAAGACCAAGCCCTACGTAAACAAGAATCCACCCCGCAGCAGAGGAAGCCGACATCAGAACGCGGACAAGTATCAGGACAGCAGAGGCAGAAATGGCCGTGATAAAGGATATGTGGGGAATCACCAACAAATCCGGGCGTCCCCACGGCGAAAAGTCAAAAACCCACGGGTCCGAATAGAACATGGACACACAGGGGGGCAAACAGTCACTGAAGACACCCAACAAACGGACTCGCGCCCCCGGCCGCCGAAAAGAAAGAACTACCGGTCCAGCACAACGGAAGCAGAAATAACACTGGATCCGGGCACCACGAAGGGTTTTAGGCGGCGTCATATGTAAGCCCGGGCACAGGGGGGGGACCTGGTACAAAAGAGCCGGGGGGGGGGGGGGGGGGGGGGGTGGGGGGGGGGGGGGGGGGGGGGGGGGGGGGGGCGGCGAAAAAAACCCCACTATCCAAGCATCAAAAAAAAAGAACGAAAAAGGACAAAACAGCGGCGGAGCATCAAGAAGACCGAGCGAGTGGACGAACGAAACGAGGAAGGCAAAAGGGGCTACACATGGCTCAGATGGACACCCAATATGAGTAACAACGTAAGGCTAGCGCACCCGAAAAAAGACCAAAACCCTAAGGAGTTAACCCTGTGTGTGTGACTGCCGACACGCACTCAGGGGGCAACAAAACAAATATATACCACAACGTGTGTGGCCTAACAGACGAAGACGAAGTATGAGTGGCACAAGACGGAGCCCCAACCAGCCCTGCACCCGCAAAGCCAGATGGGAGGGCCGAATATAAAAAACCAAAACCATTCAGCAAAATACTGACAAATAGAGGTTATTGCGGCGGGGCACCGTAATAGCGCGAGCCAACGCCAAAAGAAAAGCCCCCACCACGGCCAGGAGTCCTATCGAAGAAGATTCGGTGGCTATCGTGCCAGACGCCCTAAATACAATCGTGACCGGCGGACAAGCGCAAGGCACGAGCACACTAGAACGAATCCCACGGCGGAGACGAGGCACCAAGAGTCGCAAGGAACAAACAAATTGGGGAGCCCTTTGTTGGGGGGGGGGGGGAACTACGGGGGGGTGCGGGCCCGAAAATCCGAAAGATCAGACGAAGGCCGAAATACGAGCCCGGCGGATGCCGACGCCGAATACAGGAACCGCCACTTCCGATACAGACGTAGGCTGGCGGCGGGGCTCAAAAAGGGTAGCAGGAAAGCAAAAGTCGGGCAATAGAACGCACCGGCTGCGCTGAGACAATTGAATTGGGGGCTGAAGAGTACGTGATGATAAAAACAGAACGGAAGGCGACGGGACAACACGAATTCAAAAAGATCCTGATGAACAAACCCAAAAGGGAAAAACAGAGACAACCGACTAAAAGAATCGGCGGCGAGACAAGAAAGCAGTAGGGACCGAGAAAGGGGAGGGTCAGGCGGGTGAACATAAGAAAGACAAAGAAGTACGAAGAAAACAGCGCTCAAAAGAGCGGAAAGATCAAGACCAAAACAAAAATCAAAACCCAAAAACGGCATAGGGGGGGGTAAACACCGAGACATGCAAAGAGAACGGGGGGGGAAAGAAAAATAAGAGGCACAGCACTATACCAAACAAAGATTCCCGCCAAATGCAGCCACACACGGAGGACAAGCGACGCCTCCCACCCTAGGCAAAAAAGACAAAACTCCGGGGGGGGGGCAAGAAGCAACTGTTTTACCGACAATCAAGCATTACCAAAGCCCAGGTGGGGAGGGGGTGGTGGGGGGGCAACCAAAACTGAAAAAAACGACGCTGCAACGAAAACACGCGCGAAATCGCGAAGGTGCGGAGAAAACCTAAGAATTACCAAAAATAAAATCTGCACGACCCCAGCCAGAAGCAGCACGCGGGGGGGGGGGGGGGGGGGGGGGGGGGGGGGGGGGGGGGGCGGGAATCAAACCAACGGAACGGGTAATATACACAAACCAGCAGGGCAGAGGAGAAAAGAGCACTAGAGATTGAGCCGAAGAACCGCCCGGGGCAAACATCTGGCTAAGATAGAAAAGCAGACACCTGCAGTTAAAAAACTAAAACGCGAACGCATCCAAAAATTAAACTCACAGACGCTCACGACGGGACCGGACCACAACGCAAAAGGGGGAACAGCAAATCAGACCCAGAGGGGCCGCCGAGAAAACCAAGTCCACCGATCGCGGGGGGGGGGGGGGGGGGGGGGGGGGGGGGGGATCCAACTAAGAGCACAGCAACCAAGTCTTACATAGTAAACGTGGAAAGAAGAACCAGGGCAAAAGGATGAATGCCAACATGTCAAGGACGCCAGGAGGAAGAAAGCAACACGTCTGCGCGCAACATTCAGCGCAGTTACAAGCGGCACGGGAAAATCACAGGGGTGGGGGGGGGGGGGGGGGGGGGGGACGGGAGCCGAAAGAGGGGGGAACAAACAAGTATCGAGGACCACAACCATCCGACTAAAACAAGTACTGTACCCGGGGGCGGACGCCAAAACCAACACCAACGATGAGATCCAGAGGTACAGAAAACGAGGACACAAATAAAACGCAGCTAGGACCTAAAAGACAACCCAATCCAGGAAGGGCAGAATAGACGCGTAAGCGATATCAAGAACGCGCCACTGCCGGGGGCCCCGAACCATGGGGGGGGGGGCCGGTACCGATGGAGTGCAGATTACAACCAAAAAGAAGCGATAACCCTACAAAAAGAACATAACGCAAGCTAGTATCCCAGCTGCCCCCGAGGGACAAATACGGACTGGCAAGGGGGGGCTGAGCACCCATAAACAGATCCCACATGAATCGGCCTAGAGGGGCACGGGGACGGGAAGCGTGGCAACGGAAGCAACGATGACGCAGTCAAAAAAACACCAGGCCGTGGTAACAAAAAAGGGGGGGGGGGGGGGGGGGGGGGGGGGGGGGGGGGGGGGGGGGGGGGGGGGGGGGGGGGTGGGGGGGGCGTCTAAATCAGAAGAAACCTAGTAAGGAAACGAAGAAAAACGGGAGAAAACGGGGGGGGACGGGGGGGGGGGGGGGGGGGGGGGGGGGGGGTGGGGGGGGGGGGGGGGGGGGGGGGGGGGGGGGGGGGGGGGGGGGAAACACAGGGCACGCACTAAAAGTGAGACTAGCAACATGAGCAAACGCAGAGAAGCCAAACGGGGGGGGGGGGCAACCAACAGAGATCCTGGCCCCACCAAAGACGATAAAAGACCAAAAGAAGTGGGGGGGGGGCAAGCACAGCCCGAGGACGACGTGAGACCAGAACAAAAACGGATAGAAGGCCAAACCAAGCAACGGGCTCAGGAGCCGCAAAAAAGGGTATCAACACTAGCTCACAGCACTGGCGCCAACGAGCCGAACCAGAGGCCTTAAAAATCCAGATAACCGCCAGACAAGAGCCCAGGCGACCGCCACAGGATGGGGGGGGGGGGGGGGGGGGGGGAGCGAATTAAGGCAGTCAAGGGGGGAAAACCACACTAGTGAAAGCCCAAACCGAGGTGGTGCTAAATGCACGCAATATCGCCGAGTGGCAAACAAACTTTGTGCCCCACGAAGAGAAAATAAGAAGTAAACACAGCAGAAGAATCCACCATAAATCATACACGACAAGAGAACCTAGCGAGAGTAACCGAAACCAAGAGGCAGTGGAGGAACACACAGAGGACTAGAAAGATACCCCTAGGGCTCTCGGGGGGGGGGGGCCCAGCGGAGAGAAGGAAAAAGCAAAAGACGAAGGCTGGAAAAACATACACCCCAAACCAAGGATAGCAAAACATTCGAATTTCCTATGTGAATAAGCACACTGCAAGCCGAAGACAATAGGTCAAAAAACGACCCCGCAAACGGGAAAAAGCGGGAGAAAACCAAAACGCGAGCGGAACCCGCGTTGGAAACAGCGGCAGAACAAAACAAAAACTGGGTACAGAGAGCGTCAACGGGGGAATGCACACCGCTAAAAAAGGACACCGTCACGACCACGTAGCAAATAGCAATAAGCCCCCACGTGAAGCGAGAGATAAAAAACGAGTAATTGTAGAAACCAAACGTACAGAAAGGCAAACAGGGGAAAAGGTGGACTCCGGCCGCACCACACACAACAGCAAGCCAATACAAGGAGCACCCATTGAACCCCAGCTCGGGAAACTACCCAATACAAAGTACCCACAATGGGCCGGGAGGGGGGGGGGGGGGGGGGGGTAGCCAGATGAAGCCAATGACCAACGTAGAACAAAGCCGCTGCGCAGGAAGACCCATCAAAGCAAGCGGCAGATACGGCTATATCCAGGGCAGATATATATATATATATATATAGAAGACCCCACACACATATACTAAAAGATTAGGACGAAAGCGAAGAAGGTACGAACCATTAACAGGAGATTTGTACGCCGGGGGGGCCGACACATCACTACTCGACCAATATACCGAAGAGTAAAATACGTGAACGATGGGGACGATAAACTGGAACAGCAAGAAGACGTACTAGCAAAAACGGGCACGTAGACACCACGGAAGGGGCAATCACGAAACTAATCAACAGTCAGAACAATCGGGGGGATAAAAAAACACGTACAGAGAGGCCACTGAACGAGCTATGCATGACTTGATAAATGGACGATAAGAGCCACACCGCGAAAACACAGCATCACCAACAACAGGAAGCAAGAACAGCACGCCTTCCCTAAACCGTGACAGCAAACGGCGAAATTCACAAAGTAGGAGACAGGAATGCAAAAAGAAGAATACAGAACACGCAAAGGCTTCGTGTGCGTACCCCAAAATAGGAAAGCACTAAGAAACAAACCCGCAACAAGAAACATCAGCGCACCTGATTCCCCGACATCAACAAAAACGAGTTAAAGCGACTGATCGGACGCCAAATATCAACACAGAGGGATAGCCCCCCACAGACGCCGGAGGAAAGTGAGGTGGCAAAACGGGCGGGGGCGGCCATAGGGCAGACCCAGGGCCGGGGCGGGGGGGGGGGGGGGGGGGGGGGGGGGGGGGGGGGGGGGGGGGGGGGGGGGGGGGGGGGGGGGGGGACGTCCGGAAAGTGCCCCGACTCGACTAGAAAGGCCAAACCAAATACACCTGACAACGAAAGCCCCGAAGCTAGCACAACTAAAAATTGAGTCAAAGGAGACCAAAAGCCCTCGGAAAAACAGGAAACCCCCGCAGGAAGGTACGAAGACGTCGAAAAAAGTCGTGTAAAAAAAGGCCAGCGCGTTGCAGCAAAGGTTTGGGACAGAGCATCTCTCCCCCCTAGATGTGCCGGGGGAAGGTAAGAGAAAAACACCAGAAGATAAAGCTGCTCCACAAGGTGCGACCTCGATAGAAAGCAGGAAAGACTCAATTGAGGGTAGCACTCGTGAACTCAACAAAGAAAAGACCCCCAAGAAGCGCCAGGCTAAAGCAAATAGCCTGGAGAAAGAAGCTCAGAGAATAGGTAAAGAAAGACGAACCCCAAATACGTGAGGCGCGAAATCCAAAGCACCACAGAGAATAGGAGCAGTCGCCGGGTGCAAAAATAAAAGAAACCCCAACACCCAAAAATGATACTCTTGTGGCAAATAGACCAGGAAAGCCCCGCCGAAAATATAAAAGACAGGAAGCGAAGAAACAAGCCAGCGGACGCCCCGAGGGCGTACAAAAGGAATAAACAGTGTGTATGATAATGTATTAGGACGTGGAGTAGCCCAGTTCGAATAGGGGGAAGAGGTGGAAAAGAATGGTAATGCACGACAAGATGACATCATCATATATATACTCTCACACACAAAACGAAAGAAAAACCTAAGCGGTCTGCGATAAAAACCGTCCAGACGAAAGCAAAACAATTACACAAGGTAAACAACGAGCGTACACCGATCCGGGCCATCCCGCCCCTGGGGGGGTCAAGAAGAGGAGTCAATTGTACATGATAGATCCAACTTACAAAGACACGCAGAAAGCCCCAACGAACGGTGAGACCAACTGGAAAACAGCTAAAGGAAAACGGGGGGGGGGGCGCGAATGCAGAAAAAAAAAAAGAAAACGCCACAAGCGCCCCGGGAAAGGCAACACACCACCCTAATGGACGGCATACTACAACATACGCGTCCAGGAGCGCGGTCCAAACACAAGGCACGTGGGGAAAGAATAAAAACCATGCCGAGAAGGAGGACAAGGAATGGGGGGACTACAAATGTGGCGTGAACGGAAAACAGTATGTTCACATTAGACCTCAGCACGGGGGGGGGGGGGGGGGGGGGGAGGGGAAATAAAGCCAGCAATGGCAAACATCCGAAAATGCCAGCGAACGGGACAGCCACCCAATCTAACTCAAACCGATGCATACAGTGTCCGTACTACCCACCCCGACAAGGGAAGCAGATACAACCGAGACTAACGACGCAGCGTCCGGGTGCCGCACCGAAGGGCGAGGCAATACCCCGATAGTAAATAAATAAACTAAAAACCATAGTAACAAAAGCGGGGGGGAGAATCTAAAAAACACGAAACCACGGGGGAAAACAAAAAGCCTAGCACAATAGAAGGTCCCACAACTACCAAGACCAGGTTGACCGCAAAAAAGTAGGATAGAAAAAAGTAAAACGGAGTAGGGGGGGGGGGGGGATCGGAGCGGACGGCGTGGAAAAGGCCGGCGACCCAGACCCACGGAGGCAACGATTTGAGCGGGAAAAAAGCGCACGGATCTGGAGGGTGGCTGAGACACTTTAGGGGTCCCGGGGGGAAGCAGAAGGTGTGAACGAAAGTCAAGACCGTAGACGAAAAACAAATCGGTGCCCGGTCGGGGCGCCAATGGGGGGGGGGGGGGGGGGGGGGGTGTCATTCCGGAATAACAGAAAAAAACGACAAGCACCCCATCGGCAAGGGGGGGGGGGGAGGGAAAGCACTGCATATATCAACGAGCGAGGGCCATAGCGTATCAAGACCAACACCAACTGCTAATGAGTGATAGACACGAAGGGAAAAACAAACTTCCGCTCCTACCCGAACGCGATGGGCAGTGCCATTAAAAGCATTGAAAGCCAAAAGGGGGGGTCATACCACCCGGAACTCCACCAGATGGGGCGCAGTAATAAGGGCCGCCCCTCGTAGGTGACCTACGGAAAACATGGGAGGGTCACGCCCTTAGGCCGGCCCATCACCTCAAGCCCACCAAAGAGAAGAAATGCATTCCAGATATGGAGATAAAATGGTAAATCCATCACCACAACCTATGCTACGACGCCGGGGATGGCTATGGTGGGGGGGGGGGGGGGGGGGGGGGGGGGGGGGGGGGGGGGGGGGGGGGGTTTGGGTCGCGAAGGATAAAACCAAGAGTTGCCGATCACGAGTGGCAAAAAAAAACGAGCGGGGGGGGGGGGGGGGGGGGGGGGGGGGGGGGGGGGGGGGGGGGGGGGGGGGGGGGGGGGGGGGGGGGGGGGGGGGGACCTTAGACAAACGCAGAAGCAAGGCACTGTCAATGTGACTTCAGGCCCCATAGACCCCCGAGAAATAGTCGCACAAATAGAGGAGCCTGAGAAATGGGTACCCAGGACCGAGGTGTCCGCCGAGAAAGAAACGTCTGTGTGTGAGTGTCTAATGTGAACGCGACCCCACATTCAGTGTCTAAACCCGCGACGTAGACGAAAAGCGGAGAGGATGCCACACAACGAGCAGAGAAAAATAAAATTAACCAACACGAACCTCACATGGTAAAAGGAAATGCCAATTGAATAGCCAACCGGGGGGGCAATACCAGCGGGGAACCCGAATAGGGGCCGGGCTCGAGGACGAGGAGTATAGAACAAGCAATGGGGGGGGGGGGGGGGGGGGGGGGGGGGGGGGGGTGGGGGGGGGGGGTATAGGGGGGGGGGGGGGGGGGGGGGGGGGGGGGGGGGGGGAAGACTGGGCGAAAAGAACCAGAAAAGGGCATAAAGAAAACAAAAGGAAGGCGCACAGGAGCCCAACCCCACCCAACAAGACTTTGCCAAATTACGCATGGATCCGAGGAAATACCATGCTTCCAACGATTCGGTAAGAGTGCGACACGAACCACCGTGCAGAGAGGAAACTCAAGCGGACCGCGGAACTGACTGAGGAGCACTACCCTGAGGCAAAATTCCTTTACAAGACGGTCAAGAAACACACAGACAGCTCAAACAGGGAGGGGGGGGGGGGCGGCGAAGAACACAGGGTTGAAATAACCGACCAAACGCGAGGGGGAAAGAGGACGTTGGGGGGGGGAAAGATGGAGAGAGAAACTATACCTAGACCGAGAGAAAAGGCAAGAACGGGGGGGGGGGTAGACCTCCCCGCAAAAAAAGTACGCCAGACTGCCAGGTGTCAAAACTGGGAAGCAACATAACTAAGGTAAAGGCAGAAAGCTAGCAACCCAATCGAGGAACATATCGAGAACCGTACTTGAAAATGCACATGTGCTGCCAGCGGAAATCGTAGCCGCCGCACCACCAACACCGTAAAGCGAGGTGGGTGAGGACAACCAAGTGGAAATAGCAACGACGACAATAGTAGAAAACTACACGCGAAAGAGGGCAAGGGAGCACACATATGCAAATCCTTAAAAGCATGTGCCGCCTCAAAATATACGCCGATACTACAAGCGAGCAAACCCCGAGAAGAGAATCACAGGGGGGGGGGGGGGGGGGGGGGGGGGGGGGGGGGGGGGGGGGGGGGGGCGGGAACCAGTGTGTGTGTGTGAGCTCAAAAAAAGAATTGAACAACCGGATAAAAGTGAGTTTCGGCGGAGCGCAAAGAAGTAACTGAAGACAACCCCACACGCAAAGACGGGATGCAACTCGAAAGAGAGAGAGGAAAAGGAGTATAGAGACACAACACACGTCAAGTGACTAGACTCCTTATGGAGCAACGAAACAGGCCCCAACCGTGAACGAGAACTCAAGTAGCCGAAGTAAGGTGCAAACGACCATCCAGATAGACACACCACCACTAGTTCGGCTCGAAGACAAAGAAGGTGTCTACTACTGTACACCGTCGCAGCACAGGCCAACTGTCCAAATGAGAGCAGACTACAAAACACACTACCTCCGAGCCGACCATGTACAAACCTACCACCGAGGCCCCTGGAGAAAATGCAGGGACCGCCCCGCACCCCTAGAGAGCATTACAACCCCCCACAGGGGTACCAAAAAGTGGGAGTCAACGCTCGATCAGTCAAAAGGAAACCTAACGAATGCCTAATAAACGCCAGCAAAACGTCGCACGACGTACCACACCGGAGGTCCGGGGGATCCAAGCAGCCACAAAACAGAGACGGCGAGGAGGCATCGAATTCCCCCGCCCGAAGAGAACCAAACTACCCAAAAAAACCCCAAAGTCGCAAGGGCCAGAAACTAATTTATTACCAAAGGGAACCCATTACAGGTAATAACGGGCGGGGTGGCACAGAGCACGTAGCATTCTTCTCCGAAAGTCAGTAAAAAAGAACAATAGGTGTAAACGTAGGGGCCAGACGTGTAAAAACAAGAGTATGAAAAGAAAGTCCGAAAAGAAGCCCGAGGGGGCCAGAACAAAACCCGTGAACAGCCCCGAAAAGGAGTGGCCAATCACTATAGAAGGCCACTACGCGGAGTGGCAAAGTTACGATAGCCGGAAAAAATATTACCCCCGACAGGCCGGTGGGGCAGCACAGGTAAAGAAAGCAGAAATACGAAACGTCAAAACGAGAGAAGACGGGGAAACGAAAACGTAGGCGGCCGTAGCGTAAAGGGGGACGCCAGGCAAGGGGGGCGCTGGTTGCACACCAACCACTATCGCAGCCCACAACTACGAGGGGTACCCACGACACGAATAAAAATCATAAGCAAAGACATACGAGCCCGTGGCCACCCAAGGGGAAAAAAGATAGTAAATACATTTGTCCAACCTGAATATTAGAAACGAAGAAAAAGACAAAGGAGAATACGAGCAGCTTAATAATACAGCCACGTAGAAAACGAAGTGCAGGCAGCTGCGGTGGGGGGGGGGGGGGTGGGGGGGTGGGGGGGGCACACCGAACAACAACCTACAGCAACACACGAAACCATGGTCAGGACCGGGGGGGGGGGGGGGGGGGGGGGGGGGGGGGGGGGGGGGGGGGGGCGGAAAAGGATACGCCCAGAAATAGAAGCGACGACCACGGCGCGAAGCCGGGCCCGAAAAGTAGAACCCGAGCGAAAACTTGTTTATGGCACAACGCGTTAGCAAAGATGACCAAAACCGGGCAACAAAAAAAAGAGCGCCCGCAGGAGAATAAATAATACCAACAACGGGTAATGACGCCACCAACCCAGCTAAACCCAAATCCCTCGTATGGAGCAGGGCCAAAATGGGCCAACCATTCATGGACCATATCCACAGCCGAGACGCAATAAACCATAAACACAAGCAATGGGAAAACGGGAAGGCATTATGAAGCGCAAAAACACTACTTGCCTGAAACCGCGACTTTCGTCTAAAAAAATTGAAAAGCCGGACAGGCAGAGGCCGTATAACCATTCCAATAGAGTAAATTGACCTGACGAGGGGAGGAAATAAACGCGAAACCCCCAGTGAGCATACTAGCAAATCACCAGCAAGACGAGAGCAAAATGATGTCCAAACTAAGGTAGGCCAGAAAATAGCACCCCCAAATGACCACCCAACATGAAGTGACACGACCGAAAAGGACTACGATGCAACAAAGCACAAGGATCCAACCCTAGGGGAACTGAGGGGAACAGAAAAGCAAGGGGCACCCCGAGGGGAAAAGGGTCCCCCCTAATGGCTAAAGATGCCTCAAAGAAGAGGGGTTATAGCGATATACCACAAGGGGGAAGAGAAACCACGAACAAGTCAGTTAAAGGCAAATGGAGACAATCTATCCACAATGCCACAAATAAAAATAACCCCTAACAGAAAAGAATGTATATAAAAGGTTAACCCCAGGGGGTCCCACATCTCAACATGCTCCCTACACGGTGAAAAACAAAATTGAAGATAAAAAAGCAATGCATTACCAAATACGAAGAGGGTAGAGAGTGGCAAAGCAGGCGACGAAGGAACATCACGAAAGACCAACCAGAATAAAGACCCAGCAAATCAACAACTATAAAAACGAGCAATCCACTAACCTGAGTATCCAGGCCCATGAACGCGAGAAAAGCATGCGTCGAACAAAGGGGGGGGGGGTACTGAAATCCTCAAAGCACTAGGCCAGCAAAAACCACGCCCGGCATAACCCAACCCCACAAAACAAGCAGACGGAAAAAAACCGGGAAGGACCCCCTAAGTAATCCAGTCCGCTATGGAAGACGGGGGCCCCGAAGCATTGGAAAGGCTCGGAGACCAGAGAGACAGATGAAAAAAAACACCAAAAGTGAAGTCCAGCAACAACGAACACCAACAAAGAGACCATGGAATGCAAGCGAGAAAAAAAAACACCACCAGAGGTAGCCCCCCCCCGAGGACAAAACCCGAAGTAGCCCAACACAGCACACAAACAAAAAATACGATAACAAAGTCACAAGACCGCGAGAACAGGCCAATAACTCACAAGATCGGTATCGGGACTAATGCCCACCAATCAGAAAAAAAACGGGGGGGGGGAAAGCCAGAAAAAAGCAGAGATAAGAGACGACGCACAAAAAGGTGTACCAATGAAAAGTAAAGGCGGGACATCACTAACTAGAGAGCAACCCCATAAAACAGAGCAAAAAGCGCAGACCAAATAGAGATCCCTACGCACAAATAAGCCAGTAGAGTCGAAAGGAAACGGAACCAAGAAATAAAAAGCATATCCCCCATGACAAATACGCAAAAAAACGTTAAAGTTCACAACTGCAGGCTAGAGAGTGGGGGGGGGGAGTGGGGGGGGGGGGGGGGGGGGTGGGGGGGGGGGAGACAGCAATGCCTCAACCAACGGAAACTGAACGCTTTAACCCGTACAGTAACAACTTTGCCAAGCATATGGCAAATGTATATATAACTCGACGCCACATCTATATATAATAACTGAACTCCCTGGGCGGTTAAGATGGCAGAAGCATTACGAAAACCTCACAGCAAACGGCAAAACAGGGACCCAGCGTCCCCCATAGATACACCGCCAGTGAAGCCCACGAGCAAAAATGCGCCTACGGGCGAAAATATCAGGCGATAACGAACAGGGCAGACAGTCAAGACATAATCTGAATATGGAGGTAAATGTCAGCACCGAGTATAAAAAGCTGGGGGGGGGGGGGGGGGGGGGGGGGGGGGGGGGGTAACGAAACAATACATGGACAACCTGGAGTTTCCTATGGCGTGCTAGGCAAAGTCTTATAATAAGATTGAAAAAGAGGCTCGAAACTGCCAAGTCAGCAGGGGGGGGGGGTGAAGGACGCCTACCGACCAGCGATAGCGCATACCCGAAATGCAAAGTGATAGTGACTACAAAGGGGACAGACCTCGACACGAATAGCCACACCAAAAACCCCGTCAAATAGCCAACAATAGTGACAGGGGAGACGGGGGGGTCTTTCCAAGTAGACACACGGGGGGCAGGGAACAGGAGAGCGAAGAAACCAGGGGGGGGGGGGGGGATGAGTGAACGCTCGCAAGCAGGGACGAAACCCCTTCAGTGCACGAAGCTTTAAAGCGAGAAAAGCACACGTGCAGAGAAATATTGCCAGCGGGGAGGCCCAGCCGCAAAAAGAGAGGCCTAGAACCAACCACACAAATGCGACAAAGCATGCATGCTGCGGATGTGATCGACCGACCCCCCAGAAAGACAAAGGGCCAGTGCAAACGAGTCCGGGGGGGGGGGGGGGGAGACCGCCCCCACAGTAAACCTGACGCTCCGAAATCACTCGAAGAACTAAGTGGGCGGCCCATTCGCTCCAGGATGCAAAAAGCACGGGCCAACAATCCCCACCGGTACAACGCTAAACCCGTACTATGTAGATGCTCCAGCGGGCGCAAATATTAAAACGTAAACCAAGAAAGCGGGCCGGGTGCAAAAGGCAACTAACATAGCCACTCCTGAGCACCCCGGACGAGGAAGATACAACAGCCCGTAGCAACGAACCACAAGGATCGTGGACGGGCCAAGGAGGGGGGAAAGGAAACGCGGCAGGAGGGGGGGGGTTCGCAATACATCCAGGAACACTAAGACAAACCACCAGACCCCACCCAAGAGCGCTGCAACGAATAGGAGCAAGAGGGTAAACGCTGATACGGGGGCAAAACTAAATGGACGAGAAATAGAATGCATCAAGGAGCAAGATTAAAACCAGATTACCAAGGATCGATTTGGCACAGGAGGGATCCCAGCGGGGGGGGGCGGCACCAGAAACCTAAAGGCGAGTGCCGATGAGGGAGACAGACGACGCTCCAAAACGCGTAGAGCAGACAGCTTCACTTCAAGTGAGACAATCCCCCGAAGGTCTGCCAATATCAGGCCGCAGATACCACACAAAACCAAGCCGAAGGCTAAGATAGATCAATTCTGAACACCCCCTCGGGAAAGCCGAAGACAGACGGGTGCGGACACACACGCATGGAACTGAAAAACAACTACGCGATCAAACCGCGGGGGAAATCTGGAAGAGCGGCGCAAACTAAGCGGTGACGCGGGGGGTCCAACCATGCCATGACATTAAGGTCCGAATTGAGACCAGAACGACTTGTACGAATAGCGCCAGAAGTTACCCAGAGTCCTACCAAATATGAAAAATCCAAATACCCTATCTAAGGGCAGGAGACGGGGGCTCACAAATATAAACAGAGAAAGCCTAGAGGACACGGTGAAAAAAGGTAGTAGGCCGGCGGGAGGGGGGGGGGGGGGCAAGAGAGAGAACAAACCAATTCAGAGCTAATACAACCGTCAGCAATACCGCAACCCGTGATACCGAAAGTGACCAACTTGGATAAAAACAGGCAAACAAATAGCGCAAATCGAGCGCGAAAACATGCGCAAACCGGGCGACGAGACCCTGATGAAAGGGGGGGGGGGGGGGGGGGGGGGGCAGACCCCGGAGAAGAAAAGGTAGTCCATCCGGCAGCGTGACACAGGAGGGGGGAGATAAGACGGCACACACAACCACAAAGAGAAGGCCCACTTCAAAACTCGAACCCAGCTAAAAAAATCAGCAAATCTCCTCATACAAATATGCGTGGGGATACGAGCCTGGTGAAAACACAACCCCAAATACGAGGAATAAGGCAGTAACCATGAGAAAACGTAAGCCAGGTTTAACAAGAAACAAAAGGTCAGACAATCGTCTAACACGACCACTGAAAAAGCGAGTCAAGGACCTCAGTCAGAAAAGTATCGGAGAGGACCGCAGCGCTATAGGGGACAACACAAAGGAGAAAAGAAGGAAAAGCCACCTACGCAACATAAAGAGTTAAGCCCCACCAACCAGAGGCCGAAACCCGGAAATCCAAAAACCGGTAGTCCCTAGATGGAATTTTACAGGAAGGCAGGCGAGCCGGAGAGACAGACATGAGATAACGATCACGGAAATCACATTAAGCGACTACGGGGGACGGAAAAG